>OY720162.1:16052954-16062782 GCA_963082805.1 Hemicrepidius hirtus
GTAGGTATGTATGTATGTAGGTATGTAGGTATGTATGTATGTAGGTATGTAGGTATGTATGTATGTAGGTATGCAGGTATGTATGTATGTAGGTATGTAGGTATGTATGTATGTAGGTATGTAGGTATGTAGGTATGTAGGTATGTATGTATGTAGGTATGTAGGTATGTATGTATGTAGGTATGCAGGTATGTATGTATGTAGGTATGTAGGTATGTATGTATGTAGGTATGTAGGTATGTAGGTATGTAGGTATGTAGGTATGTAGGTATGTAGGTATGTAGGTATGTAATTATGTAGGTATGTAGGTATGTAGGTATGTAGGTATGTAGGTATGTAGGTATGTAGGTATGTAGGTATGTAGGTATGTAGGTATGTAGGTATGTAGGTATGTAGGTATGTAGGTATGTAGGTATGTAGGTATGTAGGTATGTAGGTATGTAGGTATATAGGTATGTAGGTATGTAGGTATGTAGGTTTGTAGGTATGTAGGTATGTAGGTATGTAGGTATGTAGGTATGTAGGTATGTAGGTATGGAGGTACGTAGGTATGTAGGTATGTAGGTATGTATGTATGTAGGTATTATGTAGGTATGTATGTATGTAGGTATGTAGGTATGTATGTATGTAGGTATGTAGGTATGTATGTATGTAGGTATGTAGGTATGTAGGTATGTAGGTATGTAGGTATGTAGGTATGTAGATATGTAGGTATGTAGGTATGTAGGTATGTAGGTATGTAAGTTTGTAGGTATGTAGGTATGTATGTATGTAGGTATGTAGGTATGTATGTATGTAGGTATGTAGGGATGTATGTATGTAGGTATGTAGGTATGTATGTATGTAGGTATGTAGGTATGTATGTATGTAGGTATGTAGATATGTATGTATGTATGTATGTAGGTATGTAGGTATGTAGGTATGTAGGTATGTAGGTATGTAGGTATGTAGGTATGTAGGTATGTAGGTATGGAGGTACGTAGGTATGTAGGTATGTAGGTATGTATGTATGTAGGTATTATGTAGGTATGTAGGTATGTATGTATGTAGGTATGTAGGTATGTATGTATGTAGGTATGTAGGTATGTATGTATGTAGGTATGTAGGTATGTATGTATGTAGGTATGTATGTATGTAGGTATGTAGGTATGTATGTATGTAGGTATGCAGGTATGTATGTATGTAGGTATGTAGGTATGTATGTATGTAGGTATGTAGGTATGTAGGTATGTAGGTATGTAATTATGTAGGTATGTAGGTATGTAGGTATGTAGGTATGTAGGTATGTAGGTATGTAGGTATGTAGGTATGTAGGTATGTAGGTATGTAGGTATGTAGGTATGTAGGTATGTAGGTATGTAGGTATGTAGGTATATAGGTATGTAGGTATGTAGGTATGTAGGTATGTAGGTTTGTAGGTATGTAGGTATGTAGGTATGTAGGTATGTAGGTATGTAGGTATGTAGGTATGTAGGTATGTATGTATGTAGGTATGTAGGTATGTAGGTATGTAGTTATGTAGGTATGTAGGTATGTAGGTATGTAGGTATGTAGGTATGTAGGTATGTAGGTATGTATGTATGTAGGTATGTAGGTATGTATGTATGTAGGTATGTAGGTATGTATGTATGTAGGTATGTAGGTATGTATGTATGTAGGTATGTAGGTATGTATGTATGTAGGTATGTAGGTATGTATGTATGTAGGTATGTAGATATGTAGGTAAGTAGGTATGTAGGTATGTATGTATGTAGGTATGTATGTATGTAGGTATGTAGGTATGTATGGATGTAGGTAAGTAGGTATGTATGTATGTAGGTATGTAGGTATGTATGTATGTAGGTATGTAGGTATGTATGTATGTAGGTATGTAGGTATGTATGTATGTAGGTATGTAGGTATGTATGTATGTAGGTATGTAGGTATGTATGTATGTAGGTATGTAGGTATGTATGTATGTAGGTATGTAGGTACGTATGTATGTAGGTATGTAGGTATGTATGTATGTAGGTATGTAGGTATGTATGTATGTAGGTATGTAGGTATGTAGGTATGTAGGTATGTAGGTATGTAGGTATGTAGGTATGTAGGCATGTATGTATGTAGGTATGTAGGTATGTATGTATGTATGTAGGAATGTAGGTATGTATGTATGTAGGTATGTAGGTATGTATGTATGTAGGTATGTAGGTATGTATGTATGTAGGTATGTAGGTATGTATGTATGTAGGTATGTAGGTATGTATGTATGTAGGTATGTAGGTATGTATGTATGTAGGTATGTAGGTATGTATGTATGTAGGTATGTAGGTATGTAGGTATGTAGGTATGTAGGTATGTAGGTATGTAGGTATGTAGGTATGTAGGTATGTAGGTATGTAGGTATGTAGGTATGAAGGTATGTAGGTATGTAGGTATGTAGGTATGTAGGTATGTAGGTATGTAGGTATGTAGGTATGTAGGCATGTATGTATGTAGGTATGTAGGTATGTATGTATGTAGGTATGTAGGTATGTAGGTATGTATGTATGTAGGTATGTCGGTATGTATGTATGTAGGTATGTAGGTATGTAGGTATGTAGGTATGTAGTTACGTAGGTATGTAGGTATGTAGGTATGTAGGTATGTATGTATGTAGGTATGTAGGTATGTATGTATGTAGGTATGTAGGTATGTATGTATGTAGGTATGTAGGTATGTATGTATGTAGGTATGTAGGTATGTATGTATGTAGGTATGTAGGTATGTAGGTATGTAGGTATGTAGGTATGTATGTATGTAGGTATGTAGGTATGTATGTATGTAGGTATGTAGGTATGTAGGTATGTAGGTATGTAGGTATGTAGGTATGTAGGTATGTATGTATGTAGGTATGTAGGTATGTAGGTATGTAGGTATGTAGGTATGTAGGTATGTAGGTATGTATGTATGTAGGTATGTAGGTATGTATGTATGTAGGTATGTAGGTATGTATGTATGTAGGTATGCAGGTATGTATGTATGTAGGTATGTAGGTATGTAGGTATGTAGGTATGTAGGTATGTATGTATGTAGGTATGTAGGTATGTATGTATGTAGGTATGCAGGTATGTATGTATGTAGGTATGTAGGTATGTATGTATGTAGGTATGTAGGTATGTAGGTATGTAGGTATGTAGGTATGTAGGTATGTAGGTATGTAGGTATGTAGGTATGTAATTATGTAGGTATGTAGGTATGTAGGTATGTAGGTATGTAGGTATGTAGGTATGTAGGTATGTAGGTATGTAGGTATGTAGGTATGTAGGTATGTAGGTATGTAGGTATGTAGGTATGTAGGTATGTAGGTATATAGGTATGTAGGTATGTAGGTATGTAGGTTTGTAGGTATGTAGGTATGTAGGTATGTAGGTATGGAGGTACGTAGGTATGTAGGTATGTAGGTATGTATGTATGTAGGTATTATGTAGGTATGTAGGTATGTATGTATGTAGGTATGTAGGTATGTATGTATGTAGGTATGTAGGTATGTATGTATGTAGGTATGTAGGTATGTAGGTATGTAGGTATGTAGGTATGTAGGTATGTAGGTATGTAGATATGTAGGTATGTAGGTATGTAGGTATGTAGGTATGTAGGTATGTAAGTTTGTAGGTATGTAGGTATGTATGTATGTAGGTATGTAGGTATGTATGTATGTAGGTATGTAGGGATGTATGTATGTAGGTATGTAGGTATGTATGTATGTAGGTATGTAGGTATGTATGTATGTAGGTATGTAGATATGTATGTATGTATGTATGTAGGTATGTAGGTGTGTAGGTATGTAGGTATGTAGGTATGTAGGTATGTAGGTATGTAGGTATGTAGGTATGTAGGTATGTAGGTATGGAGGTACGTAGGTATGTAGGTATGTAGGTATGTATGTATGTAGGTATTATGTAGGTATGTAGGTATGTATGTATGTAGGTATGTAGGTATGTATGTATGTAGGTATGTAGGTATGTATGTATGTAGGTATGTAGGTATGTATGTATGTAGGTATGTAGGTATGTATGTATGTAGGTATGTAGGTATGCATGTATGTAGGTATGCAGGTATGTATGTATGTAGGTATGTAGGTATGTATGTATGTAGGTATGTAGGTATGTAGGTATGTAGGTATGTAGGTATGTAGGTATGTAATTATGTAGGTATGTAGGTATGTAGGTATGTAGGTATGTAGGTATGTAGGTATGTAGGTATGTAGGTATGTAGGTATGTAGGTATGTAGGTATGTAGGTATGTAGGTATGTAGGTATATAGGTATGTAGGTATGTAGGTATGTAGGTATGTAGGTTTGTAGGTATGTAGGTATGTAGGTATGTAGGTATGTATGTATGTAGGTATGTAGGTATGTATGTATGTAGGTATGTAGGTATGTATGTATGTAGGGATGTAGGTATGTATGTATGCAGGTATGTAGGAATGTATGTATGTAGGTATGTAGGTATGTAGGTATGTAGGTATGTAGGTATGTAGGTATGTATGTATATAGGTATGTAGGTATGTATGTATGTAGGTATGTAGGTATGTATGTATGTAGGTATGTAGGTATGTATGTATGTAGGTATGTAGGTATGTATGTATGTAGGTATGTAGGTATGTATGTATGTAGGTATGTAGATATGTATGTAAGTAGGTATGTAGGTATGTATGTATGTAGGTATGTATGTATGTAGGTATGTAGGTATGTATGTATGTAGGTAAGTAGGTATGTATGTATGTAGGTATGTAGGTATGTATGTATGTAGGTATGTAGGTATGTATGTATGTAGGTATGTAGGTATGTATGTATGTAGGTATGTAGGTATGTATGTATGTAGGTATGTAGGTATGTATGTATGTAGGTGTGTAGGTATGTATGTATGTAGGTATGTAGGTATGTATGTATGTAGGTATGTAGGTATGTATGTATTTAGGTATGTAGGTATGTATGTATGTAGGTATGTAGGTATGTATGTATGTAGGTATGTAGGTATGTATGTATGTAGGTATGTAGGTATGTAGGTATGTAGGTATGTAGGTATGTAGGTATGTAGGTATGTAGGTATGTAGGTATGTAGGTATGTAGGTATGTAGGTATGTAGGTATGTAGGTATGTAGGTATGTAGGTATGTAGGTATGTAGCTATGTAGGTATGTAGGTATGTAGGTATGTAGGTATGTAGGTATGTAGGTATGTAGGTATGTAGGTATGTATGTATGTAGGTATGTAGGTATGTATGTATGTAGGTATGTAGGTATGTAGGTATGTAGGTATGTAGGTATGTAGGTATGTAGGTATGTAGGTATGTAGGTATGTAGGTATGTAGGTATGTAGGTATATAGGTATGTAGGTATGTAGGTATGTAGGTATGTAGGTTTGTAGGTATGTAGGTATGTAGGTATGTAGGTATGTAGGTATGGAGGTAAGTAGGTATGTAGGTATGTATGTATGTAGGTATTATGTAGGTATGTAGGTATGTATGTATGTAGGTATGTAGGTATGTAGGTATGTAGGTATGTAGGTATGTAGGTATGTAGGTATGTACGTATGTAGGTTTGTAGGTATGTAGGTATGTATGTATGTAGGTATGTATCTATGTAGGTATGTAGGGATGTATGTATGTAGGTATGTAGGTACGTATGTATGTAGGTATGTAGGTATGTATGTATGTAGGTATGTAGATATGTATGTATGTAGGTATGTAGGTATGTAGGTATGTAGGTATGTAGGTATGTAGGTATGTAGGTATGTAGGTATGTAGGTATGTAGGAAAGTAGGTATGTAGGTATGGAGGTACGTAGGTATGTAGGTATGTAGGTATGTATGTATGTAGGTATTATGTAGGTATGTAGGTATGTATGTATGTAGGTATGTAGGTATGTATGTATGTAGGTATGTAGGTATGTATGTATGTAGGTATGTAGGTATGTAGGTATGTAGGTATGTATGTATGTAGGTATGTAGGTATGTATGTATGTAGGTATGCAGGTATGTATGTATGTAGGTATATAGGTATGTATGTATGTAGGTATGTAGGTATGTAGGTATGTAGGTATGTAGGTATGTAGGTATGTATGTATGTAGGTATGTAGGTATGTATGTATGTAGGTATGTAGGTATGTATGTATGTAGGTATGCAGGTATGTATGTATGTAGGTATGTAGGTATGTAGGTATGTATGTATGTAGGTATGTAGGTATGTATGTATGTAGGTATGCAGGTATGTATGTATGTAGGTATGTAGGTATGTAGGTATGTAGGTATGTAGGTATGTATGTATGTAGGTATGTAGGTATGTATGTATGTAGGTATGCAGGTATGTATGTATGTAGGTATGTAGGTATGTATGTATGTAGGTATGTAGGTATGTAGGTATGTAGGTATGTAGGTATGTAGGTATGTAATTATGTAGGTATGTAGGTATGTAGGTATGTAGGTATGTAGGTATGTAGGTATGTAGGTATGTAGGTATGTAGGTATGTAGGTATGTAGGTATGTAGGTATGTAGGTATATAGGTATGTAGGTATGTAGGTATGTAGGTTTGTAGGTATGTAGGTATGTAGGTATGTAGGTATGTAGGTATGGAGGTACGTAGGTATGTAGGTATGTAGGTATGTATGTATGTAGGTATTATGTAGGTATGTAGGTATGTATGTATGTAGGTATGTAGGTATGTATGTATGTAGGTATGTAGGTATGTATGTATGTAGGTATGTAGGTATGTAGATATGTAGGTATGTAGGTATGTAGGTATGTAGGTATGTAGATATGTAGGTATGTAGGTATGTAGGTATGTAGGTATGTAGGTATGTAGGTATGTAAGTTTGTAGGTATGTAGGTATGTATGTATGTAGGTATGTAGGTATGTATGTATGTAGGTATGTAGGGATGTATGTATGTAGGTATGTAGGTATGTATGTATGTATGTATGTATGTAGGTATGTAGGTATGTAGGTATGTAGGTATGTAGGTATGTAGGTATGTAGGTATATAGGTATGTAGGTATGTAGGTATGTAGGTATGTAGGTATGTAGGTATGGAGGTACGTAGGTATGTAGGTATGTAGGTATGTATGTATGTAGGTATTATGTAGGTATGTAGGTATGTATGTATGTAGGTATGTAGGTATGTATGTATGTAGGTATGTAGGTATGTATGTATGTAGGTATGTAGGTATGTATGTATGTAGGTATGTAGGTATGTATGTATGTAGGTATGTAGGTATGTATGTATGTAGGTATGCAGGTATGTATGTATGTAGGTATGTAGGTATGTATGTATGTAGGTATGTAGGTATGTAGGTATGTAGGTATGTAGGTATGTAGGTATGTAATTATGTAGGTATGTAGGTATGTAGGTATGTAGGTATGTAGGTATGTAGGTATGTAGGTATGTAGGTATGTAGGTATGTAGGTATGTAGGTATGTAGGTATGTAGGTATATAGGTATGTAGGTATGTAGGTATGTAGGTATGTAGGTTTGTAGGTATGTAGGTATGTAGGTATGTAGGTATGTAGGTATGTATGTATGTAGGTATGTAGGTATGTAGGTATGTAGGTATGTAGGTATGTAGGTATGTAATTATGTAGGTATGTAGGTATGTAGGTATGTAGGTATATAGGTATGTAGGTATGTAGGTATGTAGGTATGTAGGTATATAGGTATGTAGGTATGTAGGTATATAGGTATGTAGGTATGTAGGTATGTAGGTATGTAGGTTTGTAGGTATGTAGGTATGTAGGTATGTAGGTATGTAGGTATGTAGGTATGTATGTATGTAGGTATGTAGGTATGTAGGTATGTAGGTATGTAGGTATGTAGGTATGTAGGTATGTAGGTATGTATGTATATAGGTATGTAGGTATGTATGTATGTAGGTATGTAGGTATGTATGTATGTAGGTATGTAGGTATGTATGTATGTAGGTATGTAGGTATGTATGTATGTAGGTATGTAGGTATGTATGTATGTAGGTATGTAGGTATGTATGTATGTAGGTATGTAGATATGTATGTAAGTAGGTATGTAGGTATGTATGTATGTAGGTATGTATGTATGTAGGTATGTAGGTATGTATGTATGTAGGTAAGTAGGTATGTATGTATGTAGGTATGTAGGTATGTATGTATGTAGGTATGTAGGTATGTATGTATGTAGGTATGTAGGTATGTATGTATGTAGGTATGTAGGTATGTATGTATGTAGGTATGTAGGTATGTATGTATGTAGGTATGTAGGTATGTATGTATGTAGGTATGTAGGTATGTATGTATGTAGGTATGTAGGTATGTATGTATTTAGGTATGTAGGTATGTATGTATGTAGGTATGTAGGTATGTATGTATGTAGGTATGTAGGTATGTATGTATGTAGGTATGTAGGTATGTAGGTATGTAGGTATGTAGGTATGTAGGTATGTAGGTATGTAGGTATGTAGGTATGTAGGTATGTAGGTATGTAGGTATGTAGGTATGTAGGTATGTAGCTATGTAGGTATGTAGGTATGTAGGTATGTAGGTATGTAGGTATGTAGGTATGTAGGTATGTAGGTATGTATGTATGTAGGTATGTAGGTATGTATGTATGTAGGTATGTAGGTATGTAGGTATGTAGGTATGTAGGTATGTAGGTATGTAGGTATGTAGGTATGTAGGTATGTAGGTATGTAGGTATGTAGGTATATAGGTATGTAGGTATGTAGGTATGTAGGTATGTAGGTTTGTAGGTATGTAGGTATGTAGGTATGTAGGTATGTAGGTATGTAGGTATGGAGGTAAGTAGGTATGTAGGTATGTATGTATGTAGGTATTATGTAGGTATGTAGGTATGTATGTATGTAGGTATGTAGGTATGTAGGTATGTAGGTATGTAGGTATGTAGGTATGTAGGTATGTAGGTATGTAGGTATGTAGGTATGTACGTATGTAGGTTTGTAGGTATGTAGGTATGTATGTATGTAGGTATGTATGTATGTAGGTATGTAGGGATGTATGTATGTAGGTATGTAGGTACGTATGTATGTAGGTATGTAGGAAAGTAGGTATGTAGGTATGGAGGTACGTAGGTATGTAGGTATGTAGGTATGTATGTATGTAGGTATTATGTAGGTATGTAGGTATGTATGTATGTAGGTATGTAGGTATGTATGTATGTAGGTATGTAGGTATGTATGTATGTAGGTATGTAGGGATGTAGGTATGTAGATATGTATGTATGTAGGTATGTAGGTATGTAGGTATGTAGGTATGTAGGTATGTAGGTATGTAGGTATG
The DNA here is from genome assembly GCA_963082805.1 of Hemicrepidius hirtus. Classification (NCBI taxonomy): domain Eukaryota; kingdom Metazoa; phylum Arthropoda; class Insecta; order Coleoptera; family Elateridae; genus Hemicrepidius; species Hemicrepidius hirtus. Next base: position 16,062,234 of record OY720162.1, read on the forward strand.
TAGGTATGTAGGTATGTAGGAAAGTAGGTATGTAGGTATGGAGGTACGTAGGTATGTAGGTATGTAGGTATGTATGTATGTAGGTATTATGTAGGTATGTAGGTATGTATGTATGTAGGTATGTAGGTATGTATGTATGTAGGTATGTAGGTATGTATGTATGTAGGTATGTAGGGATGTAGGTATGTAGGTATGTATGTATGTAGGTATGTAGGTATGTATGTATGTAGGTATGCAGGTATGTATGTATGTAGGTATGTAGGTATGTATGTATGTAGGTATGTAGGTATGTAGGTATGTAGGTATGTAATTATGTAGGTATGTAGGTATGTAGGTATGTATGTATGTAGGTATGTAGGTATGTATGTATGTAGGTATGTAGGTATGTCTGTATGTAGGTATGTAGGTATGTATGTATGTAGGTATGTAGGAATGTATGTATGTAGGTATGTAGGTATGTAGGTATGTAGGTATGTAGGTATGTAGGTATGTAGGTATGTAGGTATGTAGGTATGTAGGTATGTAGGTATGTAGGTATGTAGGTATGTA